>APFE030211917.1:7647-44821 GCA_000404065.3 Pinus taeda | reverse complement strand
CATATATATATATATATATATCAACCATTTATGCATACAGTGGAGTATGTTATATGGTTACCAAAACACATATGGTATGAACCGTTTACACTGCATCCTTTGAAACCGTCAATGATGGGTACGTTGGGCTTGGTTAGGCAGCGACGTAGGTGGTCCCGCCACCCAAAGCCACCCAAACATGTACAACGCCATCTAAAGGAGTTAAGTGTTGGTTGGAAAGGGATGGGTGCGGTCCCATGAAGTACGGGCCCACCCCCCAATGAAGTTTTAAATATATATACATGGTTGTTAAAAATTATACGGTTGCGGTTTCTTAAATCACATATGTTATTTATGTATGTGTTAAAAATAAAACCCATAACAACCAAACTTTGGAAAGTCTGCCCAGATTATTACTTAAGCCTAAGATTTTTGTCAGAACAAGGGGGAGAGTAGAGGTACAACAGCCCAGGCACAGAAACTAAAATAGAGGCAGTGGGACCCTAAGCATTCAGAAAAAACTGGTGGAACCATGCTTGGATGAATTTTTGCAGGAGGGTGATTTTGGTCCAGTCTCAGAATTGGGCAAGTTTTATATTGATTTTGCACCTCTCGGCGATGGGAACCCAAAGGTGGTGTCAGTTTCTGCAATAGAGCTCTCCAATTTTCAAGCATTTTTCAGCATGGAGGTATAATGCTCCATTTTTGTAACAAATGAATGTAACTTCTTTTGATGCCATTTTTAATGAATGAAGGCCTCCCCACTGATTGAGCAGGGCCCAGAGACGTAGTCTAGGAGGGACGAAATCTGTTATCAAGTTCTTTTCTTCTTGTCATGCTAATGTGTTTCTTCTTCTTCTTCTCACATGCGCACATTTAAGTTTCTCTTTGGTTAAGCTACAAACTGTTTATGTAATTCTTTTCATGCATCTATAAACAAAAGATAACCTGGATCAAAGGTGATATGGGAGCTTTGTAGCATCTTCAGGGTGCAATTGTATGTGGGTTGACAGATTGGATGTTCACAAATGCGTGCATGGTATTTTACAGTTAAAAAAATGATAAAAACAATAATTTGGGGCTTTCTTGGCTTTATGCACAAAAGTCAATTTGGCGGGTACAGGTGAACAGTGACTGTTTTGGTGTGTACCGGGCTAGCGGTAGGTGGTTTTCTTCGCACAGCTTTTGGGCGCTTGGCAGTATTAGGGGGAGGCTGCCTGATTCCATTCATTGAGTGCCACGTCACCTCAGGGGCCCAATGGAAAACAACCCATTTCGGGCGGGTAACATTCAGATTTCGGGCCCTTTCGAAATCAACACAGGCCATCAGATGGGGAGGGGAGAGATTGTGTGGTGGTCGGGTGTTGGAGTTGCATAGAAGGTAATGGGGGTGGCCTGATAAGCATTTAAGCATGACGGTTTCGGTTTAATGCAAGATTAAGGCAGGGGTTAAGGTATCAGGTGGGATTTAATTGGATTTTTTTAACTAACATAATTGAGGATCGATTAGTTAGTGGGTCCAGTGTAGAAAACCTTAGTTTATATAATTAAACTAGGGAGGGATTAATTAATATTACGAGAGTTAATATATATACGGGAAACGGGTTTTCATTACGGATTTAATAAATAAATTAGTAACTTAGTCCAATAAGCGGAAAGGGGCACCATACCTAAGTATATGATATTTCATATTTTATTTCTTTCCGATAATCACATAAAGACTTAGCATATAGTGTTTTTATGGGTTTTTTATATGAAAATGAGTTATCTAGGGGAACAAATACTTTTCCTAGGTAAAAGTGCTTTAACCTTAAGAAAGAATATTATTAGGAAAGATGAAAGAACTAAAGGGGGGAATGAATGTTTATGAGCGGGTTTTAGTACTTATTTCCTATAAGTCATTGAGCCGAGGGTCCAGTCTCTCCAAAAGTCAAAGAAATGCTCTAAGCCTCTTTGACTTAGGGTTTTTAAGTACTTTGATCTTTCTTTTGGGAAATTAGTTAAGTAAAAGGTGAAATGAATGAGGGAAATTAATTAATTGACTTTGATATCCATCTTCATGCTTGACTGCCCATTCACATTCGAAAATTTTATGATAAAAAGATGATGCACATGCTTTTGCCTAAGCAATCATCAAAATTCTGCAACCTTTCTTCTAATTACCCATGTACTCATCCTACCATTTTTACTTCTCTTTATTAGGGTGAATTTAAGCTAGAAAACTCTTATCAAACATTTTCTTTTACTTTACAATAGTAAACTAACTAAATCTAACTGTATTTCATCCAAGGGCTCAAATTAAACAGTTGAGCTCCTTTTATTTACTCTACCTAATCTACTTATCTGCCAATATTAAATAGTTTGGTCAGATTTTATTCTCTATCTATAGACATTAAATTGAAACATGAAATAGCCAAGCTTAAACATTTTGGCTATCATGGATTGTAGCAAAGATTACAAACTGCACACAATCATTTATTTTGCACAAAAAGTAAATAGTAGTGGCATTTTGACTTGCACACGTTCATGGTCTTTTCTTTTCTTGGGGTTCATATTTTTCATCTTTTTTGACCTTTTTATTCTTTTTGTCCTTTGATTATTCTTTTAGGACATACCCTCTTTACATTTTTAAATTTTATTTGGATATGGAAAACATTTGCAAAAAGCGAAGGTATGTACATATTACAGGTTTAATCTCAGCCATTCAAAAGACTTCTATTGGTATAGGAACCTAACAGGTCCTCAACTGATTGCATGCATCATTTGTACAACTCATAAAATTATGCAACTGATGCTACAATGTCCTTTAACTCTAATCTCAACAGGGTCTTCATCTAAACTGACATGCATGAATTATTTGCGAGTGAATATTAAGTTAATTGATGTGGTATTGGTGATGCATTGGTGCATTACTCTACTACTAGACCTCTACTAGTTTCCCCTACATTTAGGACTATTTTAACTTACTATAACTCAGTTAGACTGAGTTATCTAATTACAACTCCAAAGAACTAAACCTGGGCCCCTAAAATTTAGTGATCACTCTACATGACTCTAGATAGACTTGCAAATTGAAATTCCTAAGTCAATTAAGTCAATTTAATTTAATTAACTATTACAAGTTGATATGAGAATAGAATTACAATTTCAATTCACAATTTCATTCAAGGACAAATTAAATTGGAATTTCTTGTTGCTATTTTTAACATCATCATTGATGAGATTCGAATCCACCTATATTTCCTTGCAATTCATTATTCTGAGTGCAGAGAGAATAATCAAATAGAACCATTCTTTGCCAGGTTGTTGAAACCCAAAATCTTCTCATCCTCGGCTCAGATTCAGGTTTGCCTCGATCGCCTTGTGAAATGTTCTCATGCTCGCTCAGACTTAGGTTTGTTCGCTTAGGTTCACATTTGCCCAGATTTCCTTGTGAATGGTAACCCTAAATGGGGAGAGAAAAATGGAGACAAAACCACTTTAAGGCAAGGCATTGAAACCCCAAATAAATTAATGGAAAGTACTTTATAATATTTTTACCGAACTATAAATTAGTGAAATAATAATTTAATATTATTAAATAAGAATTTCAATCTTAAAATATATTTTTATCTTAAACACCCTTATCGTGTAGTAGTGCATGGAATTTTGTTGGTAATTTCATTCAAAAACTCCATTCTATTGGCTATTGGAAATTTTTTAGTAAAGTTTATATCACATAAAAATAAGGAGAAGTAAATTCACAAATCACCACTATCTTAATGAAGGTGTAAGGAAGCTAAATAATGACCTATTAAAACAATCATTAAACAATCATCAAATAAATTGGAACCCTATCTAATTATAATAATGGAATAAGACAAAAAATTAGATAAACAGAAAGAGAATTGTATAGTTTCTAGATCCCAGCTTGATGGTGTTAACATAGTGGAATTTAGGTAGCACCTTTATAGACCTTTGTAAACCAGGAAAGGCACATCCACAAATCCCAAGTGTTCCCTTAGCATCAAGTAACACTAATATGAGCTAGTAAGAAAGTGTGCGCATATTAACCCAAGGAATTGAAACCCAAAGTTTAATTTTTGGTGGGAAATGCTATAGGCCCATAGTGTGTTTATCCAATCTTTGGCACATGGATAATTTGAATGTTTAGAATAAAATTAAATAATGATATAGGGCTAACCTAAGCCAAAGCATAATGAAATTCAGAGTACATTCTTTCGCCCCTTTCTTTGTAGAAGACAATTGTTTCTACTGTAACCAAAGGCTGCACATTTCAAAGTTGTTGACTCCCAAAAATATAACTAGTCCATACAAAGCCCCCACAATGATAAAGAGATCATTTCTTCTATACATGATATGCATTAATATAGTCGTTAGTGTCTAAGAAGATTTTACATCATGCAAAATGAGAACATCACACATTTTCATGATCTATCTATCCTAACAAAATATTTTGGGTAGTAATCTATCATACAAGAGATTTTCAAATACATATTGATTTATGTTGGCTTTCCAATATATAGTTCTAAAGATAAAAGAAAAGGTAGGTGTGAATAATAATCTAACAACATTATAATCAAGACTTTTCTAGTAAGTCCACCACTGCTTCCATAGACAAGACGTGAATCATCCAAATAATGATTATGAGTATTGGGTGGTGAAGTATAGATCTTGAATTGAGCTCTTAAATGAAGGTTTTGTTCTGCCTTCATGTCCAAGAAAAATAATGAAATCTTAAAATGTGACTTTGAAATGGATATGTTAGTATCTTGTAGACTTGTTATAATGTTAGTAGAAGGATTCTAGTGCCAAAACATTGACAACATTAATGCTTACTTGTGGAGGAAATAATTTTTGTAATTCTCTACAAAGTCTATCCTTAGACAATGTTTGGCAATAATAGAACTAACTTCCAACATCCATGTAACTTGGTTGTATTTTTCTTTGATCTTGAGTACTCCTTGAATAGCCTACAATTTTCATGGTGAAAGTAAGAAAATTAACTCACATTTAGACACTAAATTGACAATACTTTGTTAAAACCATTCCTTTTCTAGGTATAGGACTCTGTAAAGTGATTAACTCAAAGTATTAAACAATACTGTGAGAATTATTGCCCAATGGCCTAAATTGGATGACTTCCCCTCCTCTTTTCATCAACAATAACTGAACCCATTTTAGTAAGGCAAAAATCACCGCTCTAAAATAAATAATATAGGTTATCATATAGTCCATACATTGTTTTATCTCATAAAAACCTTCAAATGTGTCAATTTTGGGCTGATGAATGATACATATAACCTTCCTTGCAGTATCTACTATATTACAAACAATTTACATAATAATTGTACCTGCTCTCGCATCCAAACTAGAAGTGGGCTCATCCATGAAAATTATAGAAGGATTTGCAAAAATATCAACAAATATTGTTAGCCTTTTCCTTTGTTTTGTTTATAATCACATCACACTAGGTAGGCCTACAAATGCATCCCTTAAATTGTATAATTCTACAAGTTCCATGACTTCATCAATAAAGGCCTACAAATTGGAATCTTTTTCAAGTCAGCAACATGACGATTTAGCACCATGTCATAAGAGAAATTGATTAGTTTTGTAGACTTACATCTTTGGTTTCTTTGTCAACATCCTTCAGAAGACCAAGAAATCCCAAATACAAAAATGATTCCCAGACAATGACATGTGAAGAATGTATGTCATTCTACTCACAGTAATCGAAAATTTGAACAAAGATTTCCTGTTTTTTGGGAAATTGATATATCTAGATATCACCCTCAATAAATCCTCCAATATTCCTTCAAGATAAGACATCCAGGAGAGTTGTCTTCCCTGCACCAATGACCACCATAAATGTCGTCAGAACACCAGGTATGGAAGCACCAGTAACATAGCAATTGAAGTCTATCTTTAGTCACTAATTGTTCCCTCATTTCTTGTAGATAAATACATAATTAGTCATCCAAATCCATCAAGTACAAGAATCCACAAAAATTGGCAATACCTGGATCACATAATACAATAGTCTCATGGCTCAAATGTGGGGAAGCATCCCTTGGATTTCCCGATGATATTTTCCTTGGAAAAAATAATAATAATGACTATATATATGGTGTTTGTAATAGTTGCAAGTCTCATAACCAAAGTGGCGCATTCCCATGTTGGGATTCCATTCCTTTGGAGTGCAGGTCCCAAATATTATAGCATCCCCTTTCACTCTGTCATTAACATCACTTAGTGGTTTTGATGTCATGCCTTGTGGGCCCTCTTTGGTTTGTGGTTGTTATCTATGTGATGTTCATAATAATTGCAGGTCTTACTACTACAATGCAATATCCTTATTTTGGGAGTCAATTCCACATTAATAATTTTCTCCTTCCTCCTATGATTTCTACAGATGTATAATATATGAAGTCATAGTGTAGGTCTCCAATGAACTTGGGATATAAAGTCACAAAACGCATCTCCAAGGAAGTAAGGATGGATAGCTAATTTTATTGAAAATTGTAGCATAAAACACAATGGAAAGAACATGTTTTGGAAAGTGAAAAGAAGAGGGTAAAGTATCATCCCTAGATCTATGAAACAAAACCCCAAAAAGAATAAAATATATCATGGGAACATATACATGATAAATAATAATAGTAATGAAGGAAAAATTCATGTCTACAAACCTATGCCTTCAAAAACATATAATCTTGGTCAAATAATATATTTAGACTTAACAAGGAAAATATCACCAATATATAGATGATTCATGGGAACATAGACATTGTAGAGTTCTTCATATCCACTCTCAACCTGCATATGACAATGGGAGAAAAGTATGTATTCCATCTATTTTCAAGTTCCCCGTATAATCCAATTTCGGAAACCATGTGTTAATTGGGATTGGAAAATATGTCTTGTATAAATATTTGACTAACACAGTGTATGCCAAAATTGTGGCTTTTTCATAGAACGTCTGGCAAAAAGGTGTTATCACCTATAAATCCACAAATTGGATCTAGGCTAATTTCAATGTTTGTGCCCTTTCTAATTTTCCACTGATATTGCTCATAAGTCATGAGCGAACTTTCATAAAGCTCCTCCAAATATAGGATATGTCGCGTGGGATGTGTGCACCAGCCTTTATCCAAAATATCATCAATTTATTTTGGAGGTATTAATATTTGATGATGCTATGATAGAGACCATATCCATTTAGAGTCTGCCAAAAAAATTTCATAAGTAATTCCCAACTCATATGCTCGAGATCAAGGATGCCCCATCCTCCTTCCAATTTCCTCTGAGCTAGAACTGCCATGTTGGCCAAATGATATTTGTGCTTATCAAAGTTACCATCCCAAATAAAGCTGGATATGATGGAGTAGATCCTTCGGATGATATTCTTAGGTAGAGAAAAAGTATGAAGTCAATATACAAATTCTATGAAGAATTGCTTAGACTAGAGTTAGCATGCCTCCCAGGGAGAGCCACCTGTGTGCCCATGATAAAAGTTTATGGTGGAATTTATTTATAAGCCAACTCTAGTCCAAATATATCAATAATTCCATAAATGTGTATCCATTCCAGAACATATAATCTACCAAATAGTAAAACATCATCGACAAAAATTAGATGAGTAACCTAGTCTTGTCTAGTAATAAAGATACATGTTAGTGACCCATCCATATGTACCTGCAAGAGAAATATGCTAAGTCCCTCAATAGAAAGAATTAGAAGAATGGTGATAAGGTGCATGCTTGTCATAGACCCCGAGAGGCAGAAATAAATTAGTATGAAGTCCATTAACTAATACATAAATATTTGCAGTAGATATAGAGGCCATGATCCATTTTGAAACTTGAAATGAAGTACCAATTTTGTGTAGGAATAATTGAATAAAAGTCCAATATACAAAATCAAAAGCTTTTTGTAGGTCCAACTTCATAATAATCACCTCAAGCTTCTTATATTTTATATTATCAACAATCTCCTATGCAATAGCAACCACATCTTGAATTTTTCTTTGAGGAAGAAACCCAAATTGTTCCTGGACTATACCATCCTACAGTGTAGGTTTCAGCCTATTAGCAATGATTTTGGAAATCATTTTGTATAAGGTGTTGTAAAGAGAGATAGGCCTATAATAAAAAAAAAATTGATTCATATGAAACTTTAGGAATCAATGTAATGAAAGTGGAATTAATATCACTAGGGATAACACCAACATTCAAGATTATTTTACAACCACCATTATATCAGTGCCCAAATATCCTATTAGTGTAAAAATAATTCAATGGGGCATCCATTAAGCCCATGAATTCTATCACAAGGAAAGGATTTCATCGTAGCCTGTAATTCTTCCATTGTAATGGGATGAAATAGCATAGTATTTGTGTGGGCATTGAACATTGTCAGATATGAATCAATGACCCCCATCTGTTGCATAATATCCAACTCTCCTCTAGCTCAATATTGATTGCCAAAATATTGCAATGCCTCAGCCTAGATGTCAAGAAGAGTAGATAAGAAATTACCATTAATATGCTAAATTTCCTAGATGGAACTCTCCCTATGGTGCTTCATTGCATAATTATGAAATAATTTTGTATTCTTGTCTCCTCCCGATACCCAACGATCATGAATTTTCAGTCTCTACTCCTCCTCATGTAATTGAAAAATCTCATTCTTCCTCTTTTCTAAATCCATAGCTCGTAATTGATTTTCCACCAAGAAATAATCTGCATTTGAAGGATCAACCAATATACCGAGTTTTTTATCAATAGCCATAATTTCATCAATATTCTTCCTCCTTTTAGTTTCAATCCATTTACTGACAAACTTTTTAAGAGCCCTTAACTTAATCCTAATAATTTCCAAAGAAGATGTGATCAAGGGGTCTGATCCTAGTGCCCAAAAAGTACACACTGATGAATCAAATTTAGGAAATTTTAACTAGTGGTGATTAAATTTGAATAGGAGACTACCCCAATCCCCATCTGCCTGCCACTAGAGTATGATAGGGAAATGGTCTAAAATTTGAGATAGAATAACCAAATATTTAACATACCTTAAGAATTCCACCAAATTTTTGTGAAGCATGAAATGGTCAAGTCTCTTAATGATGCATATAGACCCAACTCATCCATTTCTACAGGTTAGAATAAAGGGGGCTGGAAAAATATCCACCAAGTGGTTCCTACCAAAACAAATATCGAGAGTACCCCGCCAATGGGCCCAGTTTGAAATGACTCCCCCAGACCTCATTATCTTCAATGGTGAGGTTTAAATCCCTCGCAAAACTAAGGGATCCCATATTTAACAGACCGCAAGATTCCAATTTATCTCAGAAGTACGTTCTGGAAGAATATGGCACATAGATATTAAGAATATTAAATATGTCCTTTGAGCCCCTAATGAAACTAGATAGAAGGATATTTGCAAAGGATTTATAGGCAAGAAAATGCATGACCTTAGGATCCCAAAAAGCTGCAATACCACAAGTAAACTGAAATCATCCACAATACATACTCTCCACCCAAGATAAATGCAAAGGAGAATGGGCCAAATTTTGTCTCCAATCATCATCGTCTCTTGTAAAAGGATAATAAAGGGGTGATCGACCCCAATCAAGTGTCGGAGTATGAGGATTTTTCGAGCACTCCCCAAGCCCCTAATGTTTAAGGACATGATTATCATGGTAAGCCCTCATAGTTACAGAAATAATCTCTAAGGGCATGGATAGGAGAGAAAGAAGAAACAGAAGATGATGTACCAAAATATGATAGACTAGGATCCAGTGTTGCAAAAATATTGTGAAGATCAATATCAGCCCCATTCGAACAATTCAAAGGTTCTGAACATCGTTCCTTCCTAATGGTCACATGACGATGAGAATTTGAACTGATAGATATCTTAGGAGAGGAGGATGAATGAATCAATATGGTCTCTATATGGATATCAAGGTGAAGGTGGAGAAACTTGATATCACTCCCCACTGAATTAGTAGGAAAAATTTCTCAAGAAAAAGTCCCAAAATAAATGTGAGTAGGGTCAGGACTAACAGTCAATGAGACATTAATAGTGGAGGTCGTCCAATTCACATCAACAGATAGAGTGTGGGTATATGCCAAACTGTCCGAAGAGGGAGCAATGTGCGATACAGATAACAATGAAGAATGTTTAATACAATCAGAATGTGGTAGCTGAATATGTGAAGAAAAAATATGTAAAGGATGAAATGTAGAACTACTAGGAGAAACAACACCTAATACAAAATCATTACAAATATGTTTCTTAGGACATGTCATAGATGGTGTGATTTTAAGATTACCTGAGAGAGAGTGGTGACCAATCTCCTGAGCCACTGGAGAGCATATAGATGTTAATCGACAACCCCCATCGCAAACAATATTTGATATTCCATGTTGCTAATTTCCAAATCTACATGGGCATTCGGCAATAAGATATCCCAACATTGTGACAACCCTAATAGCGAAAATGAATTTCCTAATAGTCAAATCACTGCCTAGTAGAGAATCCACTTGATTTGAGCTCCACCTTCACATGAAGGCCAACAATGAATTCCACCTCCACCAAAAGCCATGTGGTATGTTTATCTCTTTGTAACAGGCTTTCTTCCTCCAAGAAAGTAATTTACCAATGGAATTGCATATCATCATGAGTGATTCACGTGACTAGAATACAAGGGGTAAACTAGCGTTTTTAGCCCAATCCATTTTCTTTCATGGAAATTCCATAGTATGGATCAAATACCACATGCCAGTGATGCTAAGAGAGGAAACCACAACCATGAACCCAATATGATCCCAAAATATTCACCGCATTTCCATCTTTAATGAAGTGGAAGCATAAACACTAATTATATAAAATGCTAAAAAGAGGAGAGTACTTAAGAATAGGGTACTAGTGTTCTAAACTAGGACACCATCTAAGAGCCATCAATTCCCATATATGACCACTTACCCATCAAATCTCATTGTTGTAATCCTACCACCCGGTCCCAAAATAAAATGGAACCAAAAATGAGTTTTTGATAATCTGGATCAACCTTAACTACCTTCTTTTTCCATGAATAATGCAATTTTTTTCCATGGATTACCACATTGAGGTTCAAAAACTGGCAGGGATACCAAAAAATTTGAATCGACAGGTATAGTTTCATGTACAAGAGATGTCCTAGAGGGATGGACTCTTGACTTGGGGTAGCCACGACTCTCTACTTCGATAGTCACATGTACCAACGCATTGAGTAATGGCACATCACTGCCCCAGTTTCCTTCAGTATCAAGTGACATCATATCGATAAATGTAAAGATCAATTGCATAACTGACATTGACAACACTCTACAATCTCACCTATATGTGCACCAAAGTAGAGAGTATTACAAAAAAATACCTTATGTAGTAGTGTCTGAAAAACCCTCAATAAATTATGTAGACAAGGTCAAATAATGCTACTTATCAATTATATACCCCACTCAATGTAGGTCTTCACCAGCTCAATCAACTAAGACACCCCTTCAAATACAATAGACTGACCAATCGCCCTCAGCCAATGTACTTAAGAAAATCTCATCAAACACACAATCGAAAAATGTCTTCAATGAATACGCAAAACATTAATGGATTGTCCCTTATATAATTAATGGCCAACTTGGAAAATAAATACCCCCCCAGACCAATTAATGACCACAAGAGACTCTTTCATGATCAAATTCAAAATTTAATTATGTCACCAACTCCACCAACCAAAATGAATGCACTTATGTAGCAGTAAAGATCCTCATAAATCCCTTGATTGGTCAATTCCAAACCAGAGAGGAGCAGGAAGATCCAAAAGATAAAAGGTTCAAAAGAAATACCATCTCAAACAACCATCTAGTGCATCATAGATAAACCATAGAGAATACCAACATGTGATAGATAAGATCCTTGAAAATCCCCTGATCGACCAATCCTAAACTAGAGAAGGAGTAGGAAGATCCACAAGAGCAAAGGTTCAGAAGAAAGACCACATAAAAAACCAGTTATTGCGTCTCATATAGACCATAGAGTAGACCAACAGCTAGAGTGGAAAAATAATTTCTATTAATGTATCTTGAACATAAAAAGATAGTAGACATCCTTGATATCATCTAGAATTAGGATCAAAATTGAATCTATCTCAAATAATTATGCTTAGAAATATTGCACCCAAAAACCCTAGCGACTACACCAACTAATGCTACATTTAATCCATCTACCTACACACCTGCATCCAAAATTATTGGCCTTGAAAATATTGTGACTAGTTCTTCCACAATCCAATCTTTTGTCCTCATCGTATGCTTCTCTCAAAGGTTGTCATAGAGATTTTGAAGTGAGCATATTGTGTGCCAACAGATATTCTGTAATTTTCCTCCACCATCCTTCATGTGAATCTAATCCATGCTATCAATGACAGTTAGGAGTTCCAACACAACAATGTGCTAATAATAACAACCAATGGATAGAAGTAGTGTTTAAAATAAATGAAATAGTAAAAAAAAAACATATTAAAACACAATCGATGGAGACCCTGAAAATTAATCCAACCATGATACTTCCTATTAACGTTCAGTGAAAGGGCCTCCTTCACTTGTCTCAGCAAGCACACCTCTTTTGTCAACCTCGATTGCCCTAAATCCCATCAGTTGTTGTTGACCTCCATTTTTTCGGTTCTTTAAGAAACCATCAATAATGTAAATACAAACACTTAATCCTTTACCTTTACCTTTACCTTTTTTACTAGCACCTCGTATTCAAAATTTTAATACGAAATTAAATTTTAAGACAAAAATTTCTTTGATCTTAACAAAATGTCGTAAAGGCCCCCTCTGTGTAGTAGTTCCAAATGCAATGATAGACAAGTTGTCTCTAATCGTATCAGTAGAGATCAAAGGGACAAAATACAAATTGATATCTGGGAAATCTTGCCAGGAAAAGTTGTCTCGTTCTGCAGAGTCAGCTACCCCCACAAAACGAAGAGCCGAAAAAACCATTTTCTTTATATAAGAAAATGTGAATGGTAAGCAAAATAACGTTCTTGGTATAGGCACAAGATAGTAGTAGCCTGCAAGCTGGCAGACTTAGAATGCAGTGTTAGGGTCAATTTTTCAAGGCTTAGAGAATAATGTCTTAAATTGATATGGTTTTGTCGAAATTGTTAATTGTCTTGAATGTGTTTCGCCTTAATTGCCATTGCCTTAAGTGGTCATTGTCTTAAATATAAAGTTTTGTATTAAAATATTTTTTTCTCAAATTGTTTTTGTTTTAAATATAAAGTTTTGTGTTAAAATATTTTGTCTTAAATAAAAAGTTTTGTCTTAAAATATTTTTGTCTCAAATTGTTTTTGTCTTAAATTTTATATTTAAGAGACTTCATTTGATATTTAATTTTAATGTATAATAACTAAAATAAAAAGTCAATTTTAAGACAAAAGATTTCTTTTGTCTTAAAAAAATGTCTTAAAATTTCCCTTCTTGTAGTAGTGAGTGTTTGTTCTAATAATGTAAGATGCATGTCTTGCACAATTTATATGAAATGGATGTGCTGAGTTTGGTACCTTGTCCATAGAATCTCCTAAATTAATAAACCAAAGTTTACTTCTTTTGATGAGCTTGTCTTCTGTGAAACATGTTCCTAGGTTGTTACTTGTGATATCTACACTTCTTGAAAGTATTTCCATGGTACATGTTGTCTATAGTATGTAGAAGCACAAAGATACATGTATAATTTATTAGGTTGTGAGTTTTCCATTATCTTGTTATATCTAGCTAATTGCAAACATTTTTCTTATTGTTCTAGTTGTCTTTCAATACAAGGTGATGATGAGCACCAGTATTGCAACAAGGATGCTGCAACTCCTGGCCTACCAACTTTACTTATCAATCTAGGGTTCTTACAAACATGGAGGTGACAGTGCTATATGCACAAGTAGAAGTGAACGTCCTACCTTTTGTCACTATTCATATGGCGAGAGACCCCAGGGGTTCTAAGCCAAACTTCTATAGGGTTAGAAGAAGCTTGATTCTTCAATGGAAGAAGAGCAGATCTATTTTAAGAGAGCTACTCTACTGCAGTAATGAAGAAAACAACATGTAATGCTAAATCACAGCATATCCTAATTAACCATTTAAATAGCTATGCTAAGTAGAATTGCTAAATCAACACTATCCTAATGCTGCTATCTAAGTTACAGAAGTAAAGAGGATCAAACCATAGTAATGTGTGAGCAAGGAAACTAAACTAATTTCACTCTTTTTTGGTTTTTTTGGTAAAATCAAGCATGCAATTTACGTGTTCTTGTAGATGTGATAGGCCGATGGAAGGTGGTTGAGTATGGCTATAAGGTCTATGGAGTGGCAGCATTTAAATGATACACAAAACAAAGTTTAGGAAGGAGTCAAGCGGAAGAGCAATCGAAGATCAAAATCGGCAAAAGGAAGACGTAATGAAGCAGCAGTGCACAAAAACTATTGGATCAGTTAGGAAAATTATTAATAGGAGAAGAGCGGTGGAGATCTTATCACAGGAGATTACGTGATTAGATGGATGAACATGATTAATGGGAGATGAATGGTAGAGATCTTATCGCAGGAGATTAAGTGAATAGATGGATGGATCAATAAAAAAAAAGATTAACGAAAGATGAGTGATGGAGATCTTATCATGGAGATTAATTGAATAGACATATGGACCACATCAATTCATGTGTCGGTAGAAGGGGGAAAATGTGCGGAATGATGGAGCGGTCTTCGTAGGTGGTAAGTAGTTTCTCACGTGCCCTCAAAGTTGTAAGTTGTATTTCTAAATTTCACATGATTAGCCTAAGTAAGTGACACGTAGCATGGGAAAACCATTTTTCTCGTGTGCTCTCGGTCGGATATCGGTCATGCAAGAATTCACGTGAGATTGCACGATAGTCATTGGATCATGCGGTATTGATCAATGGTGGAGATTGGCCAAGCTAGTTGGCGAGCAGGTGACATGGTAGCCATTGGAACAAGCAAAATAGATTGACGGTGGAGATTTGGAGCGCCTAAAGTCAAACATTGAAATGAATATGAAACATGCAGTTGATGGTGATTGGTCAGGTTTGTTGTAGATCAGGCAGTAAGGAAATCTACAAGTATAATCTGATTAAGACGTGATTTATTAGCTTCTGCCTATATTATTCATGAAGAAAGTGATGAAGGAAATGATAATACGAGTGGGATCTTATTATAGAAAGAGAGTGATGACAAAAGATGAGGATAAAATGAACCAAGTATTCAATCAAGACGACAAACTCTCAAAGCTCATGCAAGAACTAGAAATCTGTGTTTTTGAGGTTGTTGAAGAGTCTCTTCCTCAGGTCATGGTCCCAGAGGGAGGAGGTGAGGCCGAGACACCTACTGACAACTGTATGGTGATCTATTTCTCTTTGCTAACCTGTTAAGTGAAAGAAGGCACAAATGGGAGCAAACTAAAACATAACCAACCTACACTACACTGCTGTAATGGAAATGCAGCTACTTAAGCAAATTAACAATTAAACCATGAATCTATGTGCTACACTGTTGTAATAGAAATGCAGCTATTTAAGAAAATGAACGATTAAACCATGAATCTATGCTAGCATACATTTACAATAAAGAGGAGCCTTAGCTACTAGGGTTGGGCCCTAACCCAAGAGCTTCAGCCCTCTGAGTTAACTTAGTGTTGGCTCAAAACAAAACTCATTCTTATTATCAAAACAATGGATTACATCCAAAACTCTCATAAGTATTGCAGCTCAAAAATAAAGTAGAGTTTTACAATCAAAATTTTAAATCCTATCGAGGTCCTAGGCCTCTCTACTTATACATCTAAAGTATCCAACGACTTCCTTCAAATTAGGGAGGCTCTACTCCCAAACTCGAGATATACTGGTGCTTTGACTTTCACTTGCTCGACTACCTTCTAGTCCTCATGATTTGGTTGTTTGCACTCCAAGCTGATGGAGGAATATTCAAAAGGGGGTTGTAAATGAGGTGGATTTACCTCCTATAATTCCTCTCCCTTGTCCCATTCGAGTTTTGACCAAGGTCTTTACCAAAATTCCTTGCTTTTATCCTTTAATCCAACATTAAATGCACATTAGACCACAAAGCAAAACATCCAACTCTAACTCATCTCCTAAACAAAATATAATCAAAAGTATGTAATAAGTTGTGAGAATAGTTGGTTTGACTAAGCTAGGAGGTGAATTAAGGCCCATATAATTACCCAATAATGAGGCTCATCATCACCGACCTGTTGAAAATGTTGCTCTTCCTCTGAGCAACTTAGTTAGTGTCCATGTCCTTCATGGGTTTAGTAGCCTCTCTGACATCGCATGCCTCTGTTGTGGTCTCTTCTTCTTGTTCATAGAAGCCTGCTTTCCTTTCTAATTCTTCCCACTGCCTCTTTTCCTCTTCTTCTTTTCTCCCTTCTAGCATCCCTAGGAGTTGTAGTGGACTGATTTTTAGGCCTATCCAATTGACCTTCAACCTTTGTATTGATTGCTTATACATAGATGTCCTGTTGAGTGCCTCTCTCAACCTTTGAGGGGAGTGATATTCTATAATATTCAATATGTGTGGCAGTGTGTTCCATCTCTTGAAGCAAGCATGTATACTATCATCTCCTAGCAGCCTAAACATATCCTCAAAATGTGAAATTTCTTGCTCTTGGGTAGCAATATATCTAGGTGCTAGTTGAGGATCTTTTTCAATTACATTATGGGTGTTGATTAGGGCCATGGGATTTGATTGTTCATCTCTGATGAAAACAGGTTCATTTTTCTCTTTGGCCAATATTCTTTTCATCTCCACAACCCTTGACTCCTCATGGTTCATCCATGATGCCAAAGCCATTAATTGTATATCTCCTAGCTTGGCATTGGGATCCCAAACCTTCATGTTTCTGAGGGCCATGTTGTGCAAGTAAAAATCAACCATTTGGGCCCTATCCTCTAGTGTACCTTGATCACAAAGACCAATGAACTGCTTGTAGTCTTGAAATGGCATGGTGCCCCATTGTGCTAGTGTTTTAATATGAAATTGCAATCATTATTCTCTGAGGTAAAGAGCATAGGATTTAGCCGGAATCCTACACTAGATGGCCTCTAAGGAGAGGTTTGCCATACATGCTAGTTGGTTTTCCCTTTCCTGTAGCTATCCACTCAGCCATGCATTTTCTCTCTCAAGTTGGTCTCTCATTATTGCTTCTCTGTCCCTTAAGCCACTTAGCTCTTTGCCCATTTCCTTGAGCTTCATTTCAATGCCTTCTTCCTCTTTGTTTTTCTTTTCTTCTTCCTCTTGTTGTTCTTTCTCATCTCCATCACTTTCTTCCTTTGTTTCTTCCTCCGCTTCAACATCATCCTCCTTCTCTTCTCATGCTTCATCGTGTTCCTCTATATTAGTGTTTTCTTCATCTATCTCATCCCCATCTAGCTCTGTATCTTCTTCTTCTTGTTTTTCCTCCTCCTTACGGACAGAAGGACTAACATCATAGGTGAGGGTTTTGATGTTATCCTCTGTTGGTAAGTTTCTAAAGACTGACCATGTTATATGGATCTTGAGGTTTTGGGGGGCATCCTCAATGAGGATCCTAATCAACCCATAGTGAGCCAATTGTTGGGAATTCCCTTCCTTTACTTTGTTGCTGGAGTGTATGAGTGATTGCATCAAGAAATAGGGTATGTTGAGGCTTTGGTGAATGGGTGTTCCTACTCCAAATCTTAATTCTTCAAGCATCCTAAAATGGTAGCCATAAATGACATTGTATCTACACTCACATGAGATATATTATGGTGGCAGACTGTCCCTCCTTACTCCATTTTTATCCTGTGCACGTTCTTCACCTTCTAGAAAGAATTTCCTTTTTCCACTTGACTGTCTACTTTGTCTCCTTTTCTCCATGGAATTATTAGGGCAAGTGTGGTGACCCTACTGATGAGATCTGGGGTGAGATCTATAATGAGCCCTCTAACTATAACAATGGCATGGATTCTATTGTGTGGAGTGAGGGAATGAGCAAATTCTTGACCCAACTCATCGTCATATCGTGTGAATTTTTAGAAAAACCCATCCATTGGTGTCTTATAAATATTTCAAGCACTTGAGGGTGTTTTTGTATCCTCATAGTGTTTTTGGGTTCTCTCCTATTAAGCCCTCCTGTCATCTTGCTTGTGAGGCTTGAGGAGGAAATGAGAGGTTTGACACAAGAATTTTAAATTAAGGAGAAAATAGAGCTTCCTGTGTATGTAATTCACCTCCCATAGTTGTTATATCAACTAGCTTTTATAGCATTTATAGTTCATTTTCTTGTAAATGGGGATGGATTTTTAGATCCTACCTCTTTAGAATGGTGGTAGTGGACAGTTCTCATGATATTCCCTCCTGAACCCCTCTCTGCCTATCCTGTAGACTACCTTTGTGTATCCTGTAGACTGCTCATATAGACTGTTCCTGTAGGAATTCATGTGCATGCTCCAGTAGAAATTCTCTTGCATAAGGATAGATCCTTGCTTCTTGTCGGTGGCCAGAGTTATGAGAGCACCTTGAGTGAGGGAGTTTCGAGGAGGTGAAATGCATGAATGCATGCAAACGATGTTTTGTTTCCCTTTATGGCTTTTTAGGGTGAGGTGGTATGCTGGCAGTAGAGGTACGTTGCCATTTTTGGACCATGGGTCCCCACTATCATCTCATCATCCCACTCCTCATAATAAGCTCCCACCTCATAGATTCGTAGTTAACCACTTCTTTTCCTACTCCTCCTTTGCCTTTGATTTGACTGCGGCCATGTGTGAGAGGACACCCAGTTTTGTATGTGATGACTGAACAAAGGTGGCCAAGTTAACTGAACACCTTTTCACTTATAAACCAAATACCTCATAGCCCTTACAACTTTTGATCAAATGATGCATATGAGTGAGTGAGAAAGATACTTACCTGTGGTCTCAATGCCATGTTGCATTTGTTGAATATCAGAGGTGTTGCATTGTTTATTTGCTACATGGTCATTCTTCTTCCTCCTCTATTGTCCGCTATCTATTTTGTGGAGCTCCGGGATCATCCTAGTGAAGACCTATAGCTGATGATTGATATTCTATGGGATTGACTGCTACAAGATATAACCAACCTACCATTCACCCTCAGATTGCTTCCTGTAGGTTTTTTGGGCCACTGTATTTCCTATAGGATAATCTTGTAGAAAACACAATCTTCGCCTAAATTGAAGCAATGAAGTGAAAAAAACAATGGAGTTAATGGAGGGATGCATGCTAAGGAGTGGAGGAGATGAATATATGTGAGGCAGGGTTCCCTTTGGATCTTCTCTTTTCTCCTTGATTTTCTTTCTCACCGACCTGCAAATAAGAATTATGTATTTTTCCCTCTTTTTTTTTTCTTTTTTTTTGAAAAACACCTTGCCTACCTTAGAGAGGTTTTCACCCTAGATGTTTGTCGTGGGTGCCTCAAGGAAGGTTTTCACCCAAGGATCATCCTATTATTTTTTTTTTTTTTTTTCATCATTGGGCCGCCTCACGAGGTTTTCAACCCAAAGATGGGACTCAAACGCCTCATGGAGGTTTTCACCTAAATCCTTATTATTTTTTTCTTTTATCAGTGACCTGATGAGCGAGGAGTTGGAACTTGCTCCACCGTCATCACTATTTTATTGATATTGTCGATGAATTCTTCCTTTGATAAAGGCCTCTTCTACATTTTCAATCGATGTCCATTAACAAGCAAGGGAATGGATTCTTCATCTATAGTTCTTTTTTGTACTGAACCATTATCATGGCATCTCTCCATCACATAAGGTCTGAGCCATCTTGTCCTTAGCTTGCCCTTGAAGTCTTTATACCTAGAATCATATAACAATGCCCAATCACCCTCTTGAAATTTCTTCTCCTTAATATGTCTATCATGCCAGATCTTCCTCTGAAGCTGAACTATCTCTGTATGTAGGAGGGCCTACATTCTGAATTCATCCAAGCCATTCAAATGGAACAATATTTCTTTTTGTGCATGAATGAGATCCAAATCTAGTTGTGCTACCATCCTCAATACGTTATATTCAAACTTAATGGATAGCAAAGCATTTTTTCTATAGACTAGCTCATAGGGTGTAATTATAGTGGTGGTCTTCCATGTTGTATTATAGGCCCAGGTGGCCTCAACTAGTCTCTCTTCCCAATCCTTCCTGTTGTTGCTCACTACCTTGGTTAGGATGCTCTCCAGTGCCCTGTTGGTCACCTCCACTTGCCCATTAGCTTGTGTATGATAAGGATTGGAGGTCCTATGGTTGATTTTGTGATGGTTGAGAAGTTCTTCAATCATGTTGGAGGTAAACTAGTTGCCTTGGTTTGTGACTAGCTCTCTAGGGTACCCAAATTTGTAGAATACATTCTCCTTTAGGAACTCATAAACCTTCTCTTCTGTTGTTGCCTTAATCGCCTTGGTTTTAGCCCACTTAGTCAAATAATCATTGCACACAATAATGTATTGTTTTTTCTTTGAAGGAGAGTTGATAGGCCCTATGAAGCCCATTCCCCACTTGTCAAATTGCTCGAAAGTCACATGAGGTTGTAAGGGAATTTCATCTCTTGGAATAGGCTTTCCCATTCTTTGGCACCGATCACACTAACTAATGTACTTTTTCACATCCTGATGAAGAGTGGGCCAATAATAGCCTACTTGTAACACTTTGAATGTTGTCCTCTTTGCTGCAAAGTGACCTCCACAAGGCCCATCATGACATGTTAGAAGGATTTCAAAATTTTCCTTTTCCCTTACACACCTTCTCAAGATTTGATCTGGGCCAAGTTTGAAATGATTGCCCCTAATCCAGGTGAAGGGGGCACTTTTCCTTATTATCTTGCTCTTTTCTTTGGAGGGTAAGTTTGGTGGGAACTGTGTTGATACCAAATAGTTTGCTATTTCATCAAACCATGGGGAGAGAAGTGAAATAGAAAACAAGTGCTCATCTGGTAACTGGTCATTCACCATTCCTCCTTCACCTGCAGGCAGATTCACCCTAGACAAAAAATCTGCAACAACATTTTCCTTACCAGGCTTATCAACAATAGTTAGATCAAACTATTGTAATAAAAGAAACCATCTTATTATTATATCATTCACATTTGGTTTGTTCATTAAATATTTGATTATAGCATGGTCAGTATGCACAAACGTTTGGTAGCCTGTAATGTAATGCCTAAATTTGTTTAATGAATGCATAACATCCAGAAGTTCCTTTTTGGTCACAATATAATTTAGTTCGGCCTTCGACACGTTCTTTCTGATAAAATAGATGGAGTAGGGAAATTTCTCCTCTACCTGACCTAAGGCTGATCCTATGGCTTTGTGTGAGGCATCAGCATGAATACGAAATGGGAGGGCCCAGTTTGGGCCCCAAAGAATTGGTGTAGTGGTTAACTTACCCTTTAAAATGTCTAAGGCCTCTTGACAAGTTTTTGACCATATAAACTTAGAATCTTTGGCCAACAACCCAAACAAAGGAGAGGCCAACTTGCTGAAGTCCTTTATGAACCTTCGATAGTATCTAGCTAACCCCAAGAAAATCCTGACATCACTCTACTTTTGTGGAGGTGGAACCCTTTGGATGATTATTATTGTTATTTTGTGTAGGTCCACCTGCAATCCTTGTTGAGATATTGAATGACCTAGCATGGTCCCTTTGGTCATTAAGAATTCACATTTTTCCAAACTTAGAGACAAGTTCATTTCAATGCATTTGTGTAATACTTTTCCTAGGTTAGTCAAGGCTTCTTGAAAATCACAACCATAAGGTGTAAAATCATCCATATAAATTTCCACCACATCATGTACTAATTCAACAAAAATACTCAAGACTACTCTCTAGAAAGTGGCAAGAGCATTGCATAGGCCAAAAAGAAGGACCCTATAGGCAAAAGTACCCCAAGGACAGCTGAATGTGGTCTTAGCCTAGTCTTCTCGGCATGTTTGGATTTGGTTGTACCCACTGAATCCATCTAGGAAAGAAAAATACTTCTTCACTGCTAGGCCATCTAGCACTTGGTCAATGAAGGATATGGGAAAATGATCCTTCTTTGTTGCTTTGTTCAACTCCCTATAATTGACCCAAATCCTCCACTTACCATTTTTCTTGGGAACTAACACTAAAGGAGAGACCCACTCACTATCAGAGATAAGGTAAATGAATCCGACATCTAGTAGCCTTTGTAGTTCTTCTTTGACTATATCTTTAGGAGCTAGATTCATCCTCTTTTGTGGTTTCTGGATTGGCTTGCAACCTTCTTTGATGTATACGTGGTGAGTACACACTAAGGGGTTTACTCCCTTCATTTCCTTGTAACTCCAAGAAAAGGCTTCTAGGTTTTCTCTCAACATGTTGCATAGCTTTTCCTCTTCAAGAGTAGAAAGAGATGGATTAATTTTCAAAGTTTTATGTGGGCCAAATTCTATGGTTCTGACATGGAGTGGGTTGGAATTGGCCAAGCATAAGGCAATTGGATGATTGTTCTAGGTTTCCCTTACTTCTTCTTCTAATGGTAATGAACTAGGAGTTGGACTTTGTAGCAGGTGTTCAATTAAGTCATCCTCATCTTGTTGTCCTCCTCCTATGGTTTCCTCCAAAGCATAAAGTTGGGCTGAATAAGCCTCATCTTCTTCCTCCTCCTCCAACCATAAAGGTAAATCATGCTCTATAGAAGTTTGAGCAAGAGGGTATAGAACTAATTTCTTTGACATATGTCGACTCTTGATGGTCATATTCCCAACTCTGCAACTAATCTAAGCATCGGTTGTGGCCAACCATGGCCTCCCAAGGATGAGATGGTAACCAGTAAGCTTAGCCTTAGGATGGAGAACTAGAAACTATGCAGGGTACTCTCAGAAGTCAATGGAGACCATCACATCCTCCACAATTCCCTTAGGGGTGATTGTGGAACAGTCTGCAAGTTGCAGAACTATTGTGGTCTTCCTCAATGACCCTTGGAGGTTGAGCTTGAGAATGGTGTTCTTGGTCATCACGTTAATGGCAGCCCCAAGATCTATCAGAGTGTGTGGGATGATGGTGCCGTTGATGTGCACATATACTACAGGGCTTCCAGGGTCCAAATATTTTGGACATATTACCTACCCTAACATTAAGTTAGATAGTTGCCCAATGACATTAATGGTAGGGGAATCCCTTTTTCTTCTTCCTGGATGCTTGAAGCATTTCTCCTTAATCAACTTATTGTAAATGGGAGCATCTTTTATTGCTTGGAGAAGGGGGATCTTTACACATAGATTTTTCAATTCTCCCAGAAGTTCAACTTCTTCTACGGTAGGCTGGAGTGGTTGGGCTAATCTCTCAGGAAAGGGTGGATTTAATTTAAGGTTTCTTTCCTCTTTTTCTTCCTCAACCTCCCTATGTGGAGAGGGAGGTTGGTTATATGGCAGAATTCTCCGAGATCTTAGGTTGATCTCCTGGATTTCTACAACATAAGCTGGGTATGAAGTCTCTCCACTGTATACTTGTTAAGCCTGCCTATTGTTCGGGTTCGAATTTGGCTGGCCATGCATTTGGGGTTGCTTGGGTGGAACAGAGTGTAGGAGTTGTGGTTGGGTAGGTGGTGGAGGCAATAGAGATGGAGCATTGTTGTATTGGGGCATCCACCCCTAGAGTGGGGTATTCCACTGAGGTTGTGCTAGAACATAAGGTTAAAATGATTGGCTGGCTAGCTGGGAATGATACTGAGATGCATAGGACTAAGGAGGGGGTTTAGACCAGGAAGGATGAGTAGGGGGTCCCCAAGAAGGTATAGTCGTGGTTTGGTTGGGGTTGTAATATGCATGGGATGATTCTTGCATACCCTACTAGTATGGTGTAGACCCAGGAGGTCTCCTTTGGCTGATGTAGAAAAGCTACTCAATGAGCCCTTCAACTCCTTGATATACAGCTTTGAGTCTGGGTAAAGAAGTGCACTTGTCTGTGGAGTGGTTTTCTTCACAGACCGAGCAAATCTTAATGCAATTCAATAGACATTCATTCCTGGGATGCCTCCTAGTGCATCTAGGACAAAAGATGGCCAAGGCTCTCTCTGCTTCTTCTTTCTTCCTTTTAATATACATGGTGTCCAATTGCAAGGCAAGGGTTTGCAACATCTCATTTTTGAAATCTTCCAGCATATTTCCAATTCACCCTTGATGGATGAGTTGGAAGATGATGTATTGGCCATAGGTTGACTACTCCTACCCTTCTTCCTGGCTGCCTTAGAATGGTTTCTAAATATAGTCTTGATATACTCATAGGGTAATTGGTAGATATCTCCTCCTACTAACAGATGTAAGGTATCCAGAAGATCTTCCCTTGCTCCTTTGAGCAGGACCAAGTTTAGTGACTCGTGGTCAAGTGTGCACCTGGCCCTTTTGTAACTGAGCTCTTTCTTCATAGTCTTCTAAGGATTCATCCTGGCCCATGGTCATCCTGAAAATGTCTTCTTTAGTATCCTTTGACCTACAGTAGTCCCAGTATTTGTTATTGAAGGTCTGTTGCATCTGAGCCCAAGTTGTGATGCTATCTCTAGGTAAACCCATGAACCAACGCAATGTTGCATCCTTGAGGGTAGATGGAAACAATTTTCACTTTTTCTCATCATCTGTATAGTCATAGGTTCGGCATATAACAACAAAATCAAATAGGAAAGTGTGAGGGTCCTCTGTGGTCAGGCCATGGAAATGAGGTAGGGAAGAGGGGCTTATATTCTTCATCTTAGTGTCACCATTGGTTTCCCTAATGGGGAAGGCACCCTTAACTCTCTCTCTATTCCCTCTATCATTTCAGTTTTCAGCCATTGGTTTAGTAGGAATGGGTTCCTCTTCTTCTTCTTCCCCTATAGGTTCTTCAAATATCTCAGGTTGCTCACCTAAAGGTTCCTCCAGTTGACAACCACCAAAGAAGAAAGAAGGTTTGTTGTTGGACGCAGTGGGGTATTTGGCAAGAATTTACCTAACTTGTCCCTATTCCTATGAGGCATGAAAGGAAATGTTTTTGGGTTGTTTTTGTTAGATTTTTTTTTAAGATGGAAAGTACTTTGTAGAAATGAAATTGTTGATTGATTGAAAACTACTAAAAAAAAAAAAAAACCAACCTGCTAAATCGAAATTCTACTTGCAACATAGAAAGGAAAGCAAATAATGTCAACTGAAAGAAAGGAAGCTACTAGATTACTTTTGCAGAAATAAACTAATGGGAGAAAATGGGAGACTAGAAATAGAAGAAAAGAAAGCATTTCTCACATTCTACTCAGACACCTCCTCAGCAATGGTGCCAAAAAGTGATGAGCGCTAGTATTGCAGCAAGGATACTGCAACTCCTAGGCTACCATATTTACTTATCAACCTGGGGTTCATACAAACTTTGAGGTGACAATGTTGTATGCATTGTATGCACAAGTAGAAGTGAAGGTCCTCCTTGTTGTCATTGTTCATCTGGCAAGAGACCCCAAGGGTTCCAAGCCAGACTTCTATAGGGTTAGAAGAAGCTTGATTCTTCGATGGAAGAAGAGAATATCTATTCTAAGAGAGCTATTGTACTATAGTAATGAATAAAACAACATCTAATGCTAAATCACACCATATCCTAATTAACCATTTAAAACGCTATGCTAAGCAGAATTGCTAAATCAACATTATCCTAATGTTGTTATCTAAGTTACAAAAGTAAAGAGCATCAAACCAAACTAATGTGTAAGCAAGGAAACTAAACTAAATCTATTTTCACTCTTTTTTGGCTTTTTTGGTAAAATCAAGCATGCAATTTAAGTGTTCTTGTAGACATGGCAGGTGGATGGAATGTGGTTGAGGATGGCTAGAAGGTCTATGGAGTGGTAGTGTTTAAATGATACGTAGAACAAAGTGTAGGAAGGAGTCAAGTGGAAGAGCAATCAAAGATCGAAATCAGTGTAAGGAAGACATAATGAAGCAGCAGTGCACAAGAACCATTGGATTAGTCGGGAAAAATATTAACGGGAGATGAGCGACGGAGATTTTATCACAGGAGATTACATGAATAGATGGATGAATAGTATTAATGGGAAGTGAATGGCGAAGATCTTATCGCAGGGGATTAAGTGAATAGATGGATGGACCACATCAAGTCACATGTCAACAAAAGGGGGAAAACGTGCAGAATGATGGAGCAGTCTTCGTAGGTGGTAAGAAGTTTCTCACATGCCCTCAAAGTTGTAAGCTATATTTCTAAATTTCACTCGATTAGCCTAAGTGAGTGACATGTAACATGGGAAAACCACTTTTCCCATGTGCTCTCGGTCGAATATCGGTCATGCAAGTATTCACACGAGATTGTGTGATAGCTGTTGGATCATGTGGGATTGATCAATGGTGGAAATCAGGCAAGCTAGTTCGCGAGTGGGTGACGCGATAGCCATTGGATCAAGCAAAACAGATCAACGGTGGAGATTTGGAGCACCTAAAGTCAAAAGTTGAAATGAATTTGTAACACGCGATTGATGACAATTGGTCAAGTTTGTTGTAGATCGTATGATAAGGAAATCTACAGGGATAATCTGATTAAGACGTGATTTATTAGCTTCTTCCCATATTATGCATGAATAAAGTTATGAAGGAAATGAGAATACGAGTGGGATCTTATTACAAAAAGAGAGTGATGGAAAAAGATGAGGATAAAATGAACCAAGTACTGAATCAAGATGACAAACTCCCAAAGCTCATACAAGAACTAGAAATTTGTGTTTTTTGGGTTGCTGAAGAGTTTCTTCCTCAAGTCATGGTCCTAGAGGGAGGAGGTGAGGCCGAGACACCTACTGACAACCTTATGGTGATATTTTTCTCCTTGCTAACTACTAATTGAAAGAAGGCACAAATGGAAGAAAACTAAAATGTAACCAACCTACGCTACACTACTATAATGGAAATGTAGCTACTTAAGCAAATGAATGATTAAACCATGAATCTATGTGCTACACTGCTATAATGGAAATGCAGCTATTTAAGAAAATGAATGATTAAACCATGAATCTATGCTAGAATACATGTACAATAAAGAGGATCCTTAGCTACTAGGGTTGGACCTTAACCCAAGAGCTTCAGCCCTCTGAGTTAACTCAATGCTAGCTCAAAACAAAACTCATTCTTATTATCAAAACAATGGATTACATCAAAAACTCTCACAAGTCTTACAACTCGAAAATAAAGTAGAGTTTTACAATCAAAAGTTTGAATACTATTGAGGTCCTATGCCTCTCTACTTATACATCTGAAGTCTCCACTGACTTTCTTAAAATTAGGGAGGCTCGACTCCCAAACTCGAGATAAACTGGTGCTTTGACTTTCACTTGCTGGATTGCCTTCTAATCCTCATGATTTGGTTGTTTGCACTCTGAGTTGATGGAGAAATATTCGAATGGGGGGGTAGTAAATGAGAAGTATTTACCTCCTATAATTCCTCTCCCTTTTCCCATTCGAGTTTTGACCAAGGTCTTTACCAAAATTCCTTTCTTTTATCCTTTAATCCTATATTAAATGAACATTAGACCACAAAGCAAAATATCCAACTCTAACTCATCTCATAAACAAAATATAATCAAAAGTATGCAATAAGTTGTGAGAATAGTTAGTTTGACTAAGCTAGGAGGTGAATTAAGGCCCATATAATTACCCAATGATGAGGCTCATCAAGTGATATTTGGTAGTATATAACAATATTTACAGTTCTACTACTCTTTGGTTCTCCATCTCTAGGATCATATAGAATGCTCTTACTAATTGTGTTGATAGAAGGGGACAAGACAACCATTATTTTACAATGAAATAATGCAAATTATAAATAACATGTAAATTTCTTTGATTGGCACTGTAAAAGGACTAGAGTAAGGAAACAATTACTGTTATTTTGAGAAGAGGGGCATATTGTGTTCAAAGGTATGTAGCCTAGACTATAGCGGTTGCATCAAACTCAAGTGCCTAAATTCCAAAACTTATTTCGACTTTTATTTGTTGCAGGAAACTAATTATTGGATGATTGGCCTTTGCTTGATATCCTTGTTCATCTGACACATTACAATATCTATAAAATTCCATAGAGGTAGACTTTTTTTTTATTTGATTCCTTCGATTTCTCTCTAAACTACAGAAACTATTTTAATTTATTGTGAAGGCTCAAATTTGGCTTTCAAATAGCGTTTATTGTTTTTATTGAGAATGACACATTTTAAAAGGCAATGTTGTCATTCATTGGACAAATATTTATTTCTGGAAAGATATTTACACCTACATAAGAAATTTAATTTCAGAAGGAAAATTAATTGTATTGTGAATATTATCATTTTGTGTTTATTATAAATATTTCTTAGATATAGAATACAAATGGCTATGAATTATTAAAAAATATAAAGGCGGTCAATTGGACGGATAGTGGACATGATTCTCCTCATAACTCTTATTTTATGCATGATTTCTTTGCATTTTGTCTCTAAATAATAGTCCTTCAAATAAGCTTCAAATTGGTAACCATAATCATCCTAATCTAAGCTCTTGTGCATGTGGTTCATACAATTTATTCTTTCATTGGAAACTTCTTCCTCTCAGAATATTTCCAATATGTAGTTCGATTTAGTATTTATATATTTTGAAATTAGTACATGTGGAAGAAGGATTTTGATAAATGGAAAAATATGGCATGTGAGAAGATTGTTGATATATTCACAATCTTATTTTGACATTGCATTTGATTCTCAGACAAAACAAACTTGAAAATGTTAACAAAATTTGACTTGTGGCCAAAACTAAAACTTTTTTAAGGAGGAGTTGGAATTCTTTTGCATCCGGCGTGCAAAAACATTTTTGAAGGGGAGCTTCAAAGTCCTTTACATCTGACCTACAAAACGATTTTTAGGTTCACTCAGCTAAAACCTAAAACTAGAGAAATGACAAATAATTTAATTTCCCTATTTATTACAAATTTAGATGTTTGTTTGTTCATTTCACAGATTACTAATTTCATATGCCAAATCAATGTTGATAATTTAAGTAGTATGAAAAAGAGGACTAAACTAGTTGTCATTATTCTTTCTTTCTTTTGTGGTTTGAAATTAATCAAATCAAAACAATGCAAATGAATGGATCAAATTGGGTAGTAATGTAGACACCCACAAACAAGCATGGATCTATTTCGATAGGGGATGAGGTTAGGAAGATAGAGTAGCGTATAGATGCAATGGATTCTCCAGTCCCACCAATTTCCTGAATCAACAAGGTTGGACTTGGATCAACATTTTCAAATAGTCTGTTCTGGTATTTTAGAAATGCATACAGGTAAGAGTTGGGTGGCAATTTTGGCATTGATCCATATACCCCTAGAAATATGGATGCCCTAGAGGTATATAAAAATCTCTTATTCATTTTATCTAGATGGTCATCTTCGTCATAATTTAAGTGAGTCTTTTTGTTTGATCGGTAAGTATATGGTTGCACTTCCATCTTTCCCACCCAACTCATAGGGAACATGCCTCATGAAATTGGATTTCTGCATGCAGGTGGACCATTGTAAACCTGTTGTAAATTTAAATTAATTCATTACTTGTTGTTTGAGGTAGTAATTTATGTTTCAAAGGAAACAATTCGAAAGTAGGAAACATTTAAATCACATAACATGTGACATATCTCTTCTTCTATGCTTCTCTTCCATATGCTACGGTCTTACCATGTTTCCTTTGCAACATCTAGTGCAATTGCAGTATTTTCAGAGGCATAATAAAAAATAATCAATATTAATGTTGGATTAAAAAATATTACTCAAAAACAAAATGTTACAGTAAAATAAAAAATCTATATTTTCTCAGCAAATACAAAATTCGAAAACCCTAAAAATGTAATTGATGTTTAAAAAGCAAAAAACGCAATGGTTAGATGGGATGTAGTCTCATTGATATTGGATAAAAAAGAATCAATATTAATGTTGGATATAAAAATATTACTCAAAAACATTATGCTATAGTAAAATCACAAATCTATATGTTTTGAGCAAATCTAGAAACCCAGGTTGAAATTTTTTTATAATAAAACCAAAATTGTTATAATAAAACCACAAATATTGACCAAGATGCTATCACCTAGATTAGAGAAATTTTATGGGCAAGGTGCTACCACCCAAATTGAAAATTTGTTTTGTAAAACCCCACAAATCTATATTTTATGTACAATATGAAATTATAACTTCAAAACTTATAAATTCTTTTTCCAAAGACAACAGACCCCTATTTTGAAAAAAATACCATGTCCCTCTCCATCATTGACATACCAATGTTGGTGCATCAACCTATATGAGGCTTCAAGTTACAATATGGCATTCCTCCCTCAATTGTATTTAGGGCATTTCACCTTATAAAAGGCTAACACTAAGAAAAGGTTGCTTGAGCTTAGCTAATGCAAAGCTAAGCTATTATAGCAGTATGTCATTTTCTTCCATAATAAGATCAAACACAATATGGAATAAGTGGAACAAACCCTAACACTCTGAAAATAAGGCAATGGATGGAGTAGTGAAGGAAAAACCGTTGCAAATTCATTCAAGAAAATAGCCATCAAATGAATCTGAAACACTTGCAACCTGCCTCCAAATAAAATTGACAAACAAAATAAAAAATCATACATAAATTATTAAAAATAACTCCATAACAAAACCGTAGTTCTTCTTCTATTAGTGGTCATTAATGTATTAGAATTTTGCTCAGAATCCTAGTTTAACTATTGAATATCTTTTCAATCCCATCGAAAGACGGTTTCTCATCAATTATCTTCTAATCATGGCACCATTACTGCTAAATAAATGAATAGATGCATTAATTAAATTATATGTCGATCATTCCTTGTGACGGTTTTTTATTATTATTGTGATATGCGACAGAATCTAGACTTTAGATGTGCTTTGAAAGAAAAGAACTCAATAAAAGGTAGTGTAAAATATGAGAATCAAACTTTAGAGAATGAACAATAATTAGTATAATCACCAGCATAAAGCAAGTAGCACTTGTGCTTTATGGTGTGTTCAAATTGACAACAGGAGGAGAGAAAATAGATAGAAATTTAAGCACATCCATCAATTTTTTTTCACAAATTTGATAGAACTAGAGATAGTTATTGCATCCCTCTATTTGTTCGAATTAGACAAATCTAGAAAGGATGGTCGCGAAATATAGGCACATCCACCCCGCATTGACTTTAAAAAATGATGAAAATAAAATAACTTTAATCATGGAAGCACAAAAGCACAAATAAGTTTAATCACATCCACACCATGCTTATCTATATAATTGCTTTTGTGATTATCTACTAGGGCTTCAAAATTATTTACTATTTGCTATCATAATTCATTCAACATACTCAACTCTTCATGTTGAATTTATACATTGAATATGAATGGCAAGGAAACTTTCATTGTGACTAAACATATATGAATTTTGATTGAACATATATGAATTCAATATTTATGCATTGATTGAATGTATGGCTAGAAAATAAGTTGTATCTAAACATATATGCACTCAACCATTTCTAAAACTAACCCTACCATAGAGTGTATTCTCTAATTTACATGAGAATCTTCATTGGACTGATAGGAAAGCTAGTAATATTGTTTGAAATTTTTAAGAAAACACAGTTGTTATCTTCCCTAGCGAGACACTATCATGATAGAGGAAAAGGTCTATCAGGTATTTCAGGAACCTGAGTATCCCCTTCCAACATCTTTAATTCCTCCACAATTGTCAGTCTATAAGCTACCATAACATGGGCTCATAGAATACCCACAAAAACAAACCTCATCATGGCCCTCACAAGTCCATAGTCATGGATTCTTTCATCTACTACTTCAATAACATTATTTTCTTTCATAAGCATCCATGCCCAATCTTTGATGAGGTAATCAGAGGTCGATTCCAGAGATGTGCCGAGAAACTTTCAGCTACTCATTACTTCCAATAGAATAATTTCGAAGCTATAGACGATTAGATTTAAATGCCTCAACTTATTGGTAATTGCTGCCTCATTTAAGAAGTTCATGTACCCTTCAACAGTGCAGTTTATGATTCTATTTACAACAATCAATTGCCCCTGAGGAAGCATTCCCTTGTAAACCGTCCTGAAGGCCCCTTCACCCACGATATTGGAATTGATAAAATTGTGGGTAACATCCTTTATATGATTTGTGGTAAGCCACACTGCGTGTGTATTGGATTTCACAGTCACACTTGAAATTTCTCTCTCCTGCCTTACAATCTTCCTGTAGACAACGTCAACATTCCTCAATCCGCATAGGAGAAAATAAACAAAAAATGTCAAAAATAAAACAATGATAACTACAGTTCTTGTATAAATGGAGACCTTAACCATACATTTTCTTTTCTTTTTTTTTGTGAGGGGATAAGGCCAATCTAAATGAAATTCACTCACCACTATAGCATAGAGAATAATGAAGTTGAAGCATTAGAGATTGCTATGTTCAGTGATGTTTTGTTTCAAATGAACAAATGTGGTTCCTCAAAGTAATGAAGGCATATATTACAAGTTGTTAAGTTGGATAGATCCCCCTTTTAGGTTGAATCAATTGCATTTGTGCCTAACCAATTAATCAAATCATGTTTCCTTTGTACGCCATTTCATAGACTAGGGATCGACACAATAATGGGTGTATTGTTGAGGAAACTATGTACCAAAGTTGGGGAAAGAGCCGTTGTGGGCATTGAGGAAAGTTGTCATTGGAATTAAATGAGGCAAGTATTGGCAGAGGCATAATTGGGAAACTAGAACATGGAAGAGGATTTGAGGTACTAAGCATGGCTGATGGACCATAAGCTTAACAATTTCCTACAACACTTCCCGTCTTGATGTGATCCCTAGTACTAGTTTCTAGAAGAGGAATTGAATATTGATGATGAAGGAGATGACATTTTGGGAATGCACAGTCATGATGAAAATATTGATATAACACATTTTTCATTAAATTTGGAAAAATTTTATTACAAGAAGATAACTAGAATTGAGCTACTTGGTTATTATGAAATTCTAGATCCACTATTTAATTCCAAATTTAATTAAATATGTGTTATATGGACAAGGGAAACTTGTTATCCAAATTGAGATTGATACCTTGTAGGATCATAATCCATTGAATTTTTCGTATTGACATACACAGCGATGGAGGTACCAGATGTAGTAGATCTACCATTTTAGGCATTAGAGATATAGGTAGTTTCAACCATTCTAGAACAGTTGAACAACGAGTGATGACGTAAATCAAGAAGTTTAGTTCATAGGGTGGCATCCAACGACCGAAGTTGTCAGATAAAGTAGTCAATTGATAGTTTAATATGTGGAATCTAATGACTGAAGGCTTTCCAATCGTCAAACAATTGATCAAACAGTGCAAATCCATGTAGAGCTATAGTTGAGAGGAGTTATGGGCCAAAGGAACACCTTACGGTGTAATTATTTTATTTATATTTTATTTCTTTTTTGAAGTGTTAAAAGGTATTTTACTCTAGCAGAATGACATTTACTAATGTGGTTGATATATGTTGATCAATGCCATTTTCATATGTTGATTGGCATATAAAAGGTGGAAAATGATGTCGATCAACATATATCAACCATATTATTAAATGTGATTGTGCTAGTTGATGAGCCTTGGTTTTGCAACAAGAATGTTGCAACTCCCAAGGCTACTGAATTTAATTATCAAGTCGGGGTTCATAAAAACTTAAGAATTATCGACACTATATGTGCAGCATACAATGTGTCCTTCCTTTGTTGTCATGAGAAAAGAGAAATGTTTCCTATTTGCAAGAATGAAAGACTGAATTTAAAAATACTTGTAAAGTAATATGAAATCCTCTATTTATTTATTAACACACTTTGCTTGCAAAAGAACCCTATTTTAACCCTATTTGTCACATGTGGTATTTTAAATAATTTAAGCATGAAATCTGATCTAGTGAGTACTAAATGCTGTGTGCATGATTAAATATAAGAGAACTCATTTTTTTTAATCTTTTTGCTTTATAAATGCAAATGCTAATCTTTCCTTGATCTTTGGTAGGGAAGAAAAGTGTGGAGGAAGAGGGTTAAAATTGTCTTGATGGCATGAAGGTCAATTAGAGGCCTAATCCCAGCTTCAATGATGATATTTTTCAATTCGGGCTCAAAACAGACCACTATAGGATTTCCTACAGGATGTACTAGTTCTCCTATATGATCCCCTGTTTTACTACAGGATGTTATAGATTTAATATACGAAATTATAATTCATCGAATGAACAAGAAAATCAAATCCAAATTGGATGGAAAAAAAAAATTCATTGACTAGGATATCTTAGGTCCCCATTCTAAGTGGAATAACTCAAAAAGACCTCTGTTAAACCATGCTAAAAAATAGCTAAAAATTACTAGTCGAAAATCTAGAAATTTGAGAACTAGCGAGCTAGTAAATCTATAAAATGCCTAACTTTATAAAGTGAAAATTAAATGGGGTAATTTTTTTTATGAACTAGAATGTTGTTTTGATCCAATGCAAGTGGACGATTGAAGCTCATTAGCATGCTCTACGAAATAGCAGAAATTTACTGTTCTTTGCCACAAAAGAGTTCTAGAAATCTAGATTTGTGAATAAGAAATTTAATCCAAGTAGTTCAATGATTACTATGACCTTCCAAATAGTTTCCAAGGACGAATGGATGCTTGTGATCCTACAAAATAACTTACATCGACCATTTAACCCAACCCTACAACAAGAAATCCCTAATACTAAATGCAGAAATAGAAAGAAATAAAAACAAGAGATGCATGTGAATAAGAAGCAAAAAGAAGGAAAGAAAATGATACAAAAGGGCTCTAAGGCTCCTGGGATGGCCAAGCCCAAGTAATCTCAGATGCCTATGGAGTAGAATAATATTTAGAACCTAAACATGACACCAATATTCATTATTTTCATCAATACAATTACATCCCTACAAGAAAATACAATGGAGCTACATAAATACGAGTTATGTCCACAAGAACACTAATAAAAATCTGCCCCTAGAGGAAAATTGGACTTTCTACTTATACAAAATGATTAGGAATAATTCCCCATGAATGGAGTAACATTTCCCCACGAAAATCCCTTTATCAGTGGATCTCGTTCCCAATACTAGGAATCTGCATTAAATGGAAGGGAACACATTCCTAGATTTTCTCAATCATTAGAGTTCCACACTCTGTTCCATAATTCCATAATATATTGTTGATTTATTATTTAATGGTGATCCTCCTTTAGTAGGGAGCAAGTCCCTAAATTATCTCCTCCTCGAAATCTTCATAATCTACCTAATATTCTTATAATATTCCAAAAAAATAAATAATATTAGGCACAAATATGAAATTATTCATAAACCTTCCTAATGAATATATTAAATTTAAAAATACATTATCTAATGAAAAAGAGAGGTTTATTGTACTGAAGGATGGTTGTAGGCCTTAATTTATGTTTAATTTAGAGGCATGGGCCTTAATTTATGTCTAATTTAGAGGCCCGTTGATCTGAATCAGATCCATAAACGATTGACAAAGCACCTTGACTGTATCGGGACGAAACAAATCCTTAATGAAATCCAAAACATCATCAAAAACCCCCTGAACTAGTGGCCATGGTAGCCGGTGCGAAAAGATGAGGACCTCAGTCAAAGTGCGCTAACTGAGGCCCATGGAGACTGCGCAGGAGGCCAAAATAGCCCCTAGGAGCCCTAGATCGGGAAAAGCAGGCGATTTTGATGTGCTAATCGTGCATTGCTAGGCGAACAGGGCCAAAATGGGGAGCCTTAAGCACTCAGTCACATTGGGAGCCAAAGGATCACAGGTGGAAAAAGGTAAAAAATGCCAATGTACGATGGTGGGACCCATGGCCTAGAAACCAACGGTTGATCGCGATGCCCTTGAATGGTAAGTGGCTTTGGAGAAAGTGGAGCGATCACAATCATTGATCGACGCATGGCAGCAGAGGTGAGAGAAAAAATGCCGTGATCGAGCATTAACAATTGAGCAAGTTAGCCACGCTCGACATGCATACGACGTTGGATCTAGAGGTGCCCAGATCCAACGACTGAGATGTTGCCATTATGATTCAGGTGTTGTCCTTGATGGCAACTCACTCAGAGGAATGATATAGGTGATGGCAACTCACTCAGAGGACAGATCACAGTACAGCAGGTAAATAGAGAGATATACGCAGGTTGACCATGAAGAAAGTGCGTATATACGCGGGTTAGCAAAGCAGAAGGAGTGTACACGTATACACGCGGGTTAATAAGAGTAAAGGTGCGTACATGTTGGAAATCATGGTTTTGGTCCGTGGTATTTGGTCCATAGTATTTGGTCCAAAGTGACGACCCCAAGTATTGGGTTCATGGTATTGTTTCTACATGGTTTTGGACCATGGTACTGAGAAAAGCCTAACCTATATAAGGAGAAGATCATTAGGCAAAAATAGAGGTGTAAGGAATGAATGTCTGACGAAGTGCGAAGATCTAGTATTGCTGGTTATCGGTTTGTGCTGCTTGGATTGGGTTGATATAACAGTGAAGGTTCAAGTAATTATCTTTAGATCTGTACGCGGGTTGTATAAGGTGAAAGCACGTATACACGCGGTTTTGGTATAGTAAAGTAGTGTATGCATTATGAGATTTGGTATTTCAAGTTGTTGTTGATTCTACTGGTTATTGTAGAGTTCTGGGCTCTGGTTTGCATTCTGTGTTTTTGATGACAGGGTTTCAGTGATTCAATATTGGGTGATTTAGAGATTTATGATGTAAGTATAAGTTGATGATTGTATTGCAACAGTGATTGTTTTGTACTTATGGATCCAGTCTGAAAATTGATGAAACGTGGTCCCTGAAGAAAAGAAGGTTGCAGCGTTCTGTAGGTCAGCACCTACGTACTAGTATATCTGCTAGTACAAGAGCTAAGGGGGTTGTAGCTCCCTTCCAGAAGTAACTGGAAAATGAGAGAGGGTTGTAGCCCTCTGCATGTTGTAGCCTGCGTGCTGGTAAAGGACTGCACCAGTACATTGTAAAAGAAGTTT